>QLPJ01001766.1:4811-29107 GCA_003314235.1 Cantharellus cinnabarinus
ACCTACTGTGAAATTAAGGACCAAATGGACAAACAGCAATGGCACAGCGCTCCACTTGAGTCGCTGAGGCCAAGGTCCCTCCACGCTAAGTCTCCGATTCCACTCCGGAGTCGTCTGTATCAGCCCCGTTCTAACATTAGCGATTTATGCTAGCGTTTTACGCTAGGGCACATGAGGGTACATGAGTGACAAGATAAATGTGTGGTAAAAGCGCAGTCTCACCTCAGTCAATCGTTGTTGAACTGAGGGAGACGAAAGTGAATAATTGTTCACTGCTTTTATAAGCAGTCACCCCAATGGTGCACTGACTTTGGTAGCAGGAATACCAAGAAAGGAAATATAGCGCTGCTAGCTCAATATCACATTGTGAGTTGGCCACAGCGCACTATAACTCCCAAGAAAACCAAGATTTCAACACCCCGGACCAGTGTCTAACACTGGGTTGACCATCATCAAAGAGGCCCTGATCGCGCGGATTGTCCATTTGCGCGATGATGTTTTGTCCACTGGTCATTCTATTGATCCCCCTTCCAATCCCAGCATGATTGAGCAAGTGTTCATAGCACTCCCTGTAACTGTGGGGACTCAAAAATAGGGCGAGAAGAGTGGCGGGTTCTGCCGCGTCAGGCGGCGCCCATCAGTTATAAAGAACACTAACGGTAACCTGAGAAAGGGCGAAACAAGACTGTACCGTATTGTAATGCTAGAATGCGCGTGGCAAATCTGGAAGGCCAGATGCCGGAGAGTCATCAACCCTGACCACCCACAAACCACACTAACCGAAATAAAAAAACGCCCTCCGCGCCGGCCTCAATGATAAACTCCAACAAGACATTGCCCTAACAAACCGGAAAAAGTACGGCCGAAAGGCCCTGCCAGCCAAACTAGTCCTGCATACCTGGAGCGGAAACCTTCACGAGGAAGGGAGACTGCCGGATAACTGGCTGAATAGCACCGGGGTTTTAGTGGGTATACCGGACCCTCCGTGACCGAGTCCGGGAGCCCCACACAGCGCCAAACCGGCCAGTGCGTAATGCATTTCCCCGCGGTGGCAAACCGGCATTCAAACCACTCCACACTCCATGGGATTCTACCTCCCTGTACAAACCCCAAATACATGTTATGTATCGCGAAAGCTAATGGGGTTCCACCAAAAAAAAAAAAAAAACAAAAACAATGGTAAATACATGAATTCGAGCTTGAATTCCAACAGGAAGGTGCTCGACTCAGGCCAGACAGACCTCACTATCCTATAAAGCTTGCGCAAACAAGACGTGGAAGAAACGTGGAAAGATCGCTGCACATCTATGACCACCCGTGCAACTCAGGCTCCCACATACTCCACTCGTGCTCACAATTCGAGAAATTCAGGCACATCTCGGGTCGCGGACGCCAGGCCAGTCTCATGATACTCATGGGGAAACTGAAGGGCATCCTCATACTGGCAGATTTTATCAAGAAATCATGAGCCATCGACCAAAGGAGGGGGTAGGAGACCCGGATTATGCGGAGGCAGAGGGGCATAGAGGGACTGTAGATACATAGCCATCCGACACCACAAGCCAGAAGACTCCGTCACCACTATCAACGGGGTGAGTACAACAACAACAATAATAACAGACTAGCATAAAAGCTCGCTGGTCGGCGTGTGCAGTCTCAAATTAACTTGTGCGGTTCTGGCAAATGCAACTACTCCCTCATCTGTGGTCTAATTAGTCCGCTGGTGTGCGTATTGCTTTTGTCCTTTCTGTCCAAGAATGTTTTCCTGAGCTGAGTATGAAATTTCATCTGCAGATATTTCGTGGGGTGCGATCTGATGCATAGGCTGCTCGTTACTTAATGGACGGTGGGAAGAACCAAAGACTTTCTCAGCACTCCAGGTTCTATACATGATGCCATTCGATCTGGCTAGCGATGCGACAAACTGGCTCTTACTAGACGCCGTGCTGGACAAACGACATACGTAATCCTAAAACGGTATTCCAGAGAACGTGTCTTACACACTCCCGTGTATTCCGTTTTCAAGGTTCTTCCCTGAAGAAATATTCTTGCCTAAATTGTTCGCCAACGCCTTTCGAGGCGACTACCTGGTTCTCTTGATGCAAACAATGAAGCGCCGTATTGAACCTCGGGCGAGCTCTGAGAAGACCAACTGATGGTAGAACCACCGCGAGATCCTCAGATTTTATGTGAGAAGTCGTTGTGATTCTCTTCACAATAATCTGCTGGACTTGATATTGCCTTGGTCCCTGCACTACCAATTTTACTTCTGGTACACGCTACAACTCCCCTCCCACTGTGGTGGTTAAAATTGGCATTCGGTTATCAGGTATGTACCTCGACATGGCCGAAAATCACACATTTCCTAGACTCATGTACTGTAAGTTAAAGCTTCTAGGGACTATCGAATATGCTTGGATTGTATTTCCTTCTACGAATACCTGCTGTCCTCCTGATACCGCACCCTTGTTCAGTAAGGGGAATGGTTATCTTACCAATGAATCTTCGACCTATCAATAATCCTTGTTGTGTTACGCAGACGACCATCCTTGATCGTAAAACATCATGTCCTGCATCCGTCTCGTGACATTGGAATGCAGTAGTCCCATACATCATTCCTCCACCCCCACCAACATGCACTACCACGGCTGCTCTTATCGATTTCCAGTTCTATTTCCTTTCACGATGCTTCGGGACATGTCGCCATCACGTTCTCCGACACTAATGCCATGCCTTGATTCGATCTTTTGGTCACATCTGTCTCACCGAATTGCAACAACGCGTTGTTTCCTAATCCTCGTCCTAGTTCAGCTTCAGAGTATCGGCTTGAAATGTCCCCACGCTCAGCTAACTCAATACGCAGTTGTAATTCCATGAATGGTAGAGGAATTATCTATTGCCATAATTGGGGACCTCAAGCTAGGAGCGCAGTGTCCCGCTGAGCTGCACCGCTGTGGCTCAAAAGAATGGATCTCTAGCTATCTGGCTAGCTCTATCTAACTACTCCCGTAGCAACGTTCCATTTCCCAAAGCAATAGCTTTCATCGAACTTGCTTCCATTCTTGCTTGCTTCTTTCACTTGGACGTTTTACATAATAGATACACCAGTGCCGGCCGTGAGGCTATGTAATATTCTTCTCCTTGGTCAACAGTGACACTTGCGCCATGGATCGCCAAGGCAAAAGAAAACGACTCTCTACCCCTGATTCTGAGCTTCACCTACCAAAGCGGCACTCCGTTACGCTATCCGACACTGATCATCAGCAGTCATCCGCCCCATCGTCAGCATTCTACCCCTCCCAGCTCCATCCCACTGGCCAGGCTCTCCTCACCAGCGATAGTAGTCTTCACGGTTGGCACAGTGGACCTTGCCTCGTTGCCCCCGGAGTCGCGCCCATGTCTTCTGATGCTTCATACCAAGCAACCTCCTATAAGAGTATGATCGAGCCACACTGGCCGTCCTCCAGTCATCCGCACCCCCACACTTCGGCATCATCGCCTCAGGTTAGCCCGCAGAGCCTTCAAGCATATGACAATGGTCCCCTTGATTGGTGCAATGGACCCTATCTCGTCAGTCCCGGAGTGGCGCCTACTTTTGGTGATTTATACCAGGCGCCTTCCCAAAGCAATGGGACTACGTTGCTCGGGCCATCTTACAGTCGTTTATACCCCTACACCACGGCATCATCGCCTCAAACCCTTGTCAGCCCACCTCACCTCGGAGCCGCCCGCCTCGTTGGTCATGATTGTCCCAATAAACTCAAACCTGTTTCCCCCGGAGTCGCGCCTACTTTTGGATCTTCTGGCGATTGTTACCAGATGCCTTTCCAAAGCAGTGCGACTGCGCTGCCCGGGTCATCTTACGGTCGTCTGCACCCATATACCTCGGCTTCATCACCCCAGGTCCATCCTGCCGGTCCACAGCCTCCCCAAATCTCGGGTCTCGACAATATTCCTCATGGTTACGGATCAGTGGGGTCGTCTCTCAGAGTTGACGAGGCTCCGTCCGCTTCTGGTTCTCCCGGTGACCCTTGGCCTTTCCCAATTCCCGTTCTTGAGCTACCTGAGAATGAATCGCAATTACACGATTTGGTCTCATCGCTTGAAATCTATCACGCCAGCTCACAAACCCCCTGCGAAGGTAGTCACCGTGATCGGTGGGATGGATCGACAAAATCTCATCCCGAAATTTCCCGGATTGTGGCACCATGGTCGCCTTCTGGCGGTCTCCAGTCCATCGCCCCAGATATGAGGACCTGGCGGTCAAATGTCAATAGTAACAGCAGATCGAGCACATCTGTCTCCGGATTATCTGCTACCACCACGCCCGCACATTCATCTCCTGCGCATTTGGACCGATTACCATCTCCCTCCCCGGCGCCATTGGACTCCGAAGCCCATTGTGTTACTCCCAACCCTTGGGGCCCCTACGGCAATAATGCAGGCGTCCGCACACAACTGAAAACTGCAGGCATTGATTTACCTGTACCCCCGGCGTCAGAACTGACTCCATCGTCGTCGGCTGGCCGGTCAGATGGCAAAAAGAAGAGTATCATTAGTGCCACTAGGCTCATTCTCCAAACCGCATCCACCGCTCTCAAATTTTCTCCCATCCCATTCCTCCCTAACATTCCAGACTTGCTTCTCACACTGCTTCAGGTTTACGAGGTTCGGCATTTCACAACTAGTAATGATATATCCCTAATGTTTGCTTCATTCGCGTAGAATGTTAGTGGTAATAATGAAGCTTTCAAAGGGCTGAGTGATGATGTACAAAATGCATATAACACGATTCTGCGCCCCCTCCAGCTATGGACGGGACACATTCCTCCCGAAGTAATTTTCCCACTCAAGGATTTACACTTGTATGTGGCCACCATTACGATCTTTCATTCAGACTTGAAAAATCGTTGACAGGGCCCTAGAAGACCAAGTCAAGAGGATCAAGTCGCTCGAGAGTCAGAGTCGAAAGCCTTTGAAGAAAATATTCACGGCAGGCTCTTTAGCGCAAAGCATGAATAGTGTGAGGACGTGTATTAGTGAAGCTCTCTCCCGGTTTGCGGTTCGCAAGATCGGTATTTATGCCGATAGACTTCAACTAATAGAGCATTCTCTATAGACGGTGGCAACAACTTTAAACCTCCTCAATACGATTCAGGTGTCGGTGGATTGTTCGTTTTCTTTGTTTAATTGTAGACTCTTTATCTCAGTACCATTTTCAGACGAGCTTTCAAAACTGCCCAAAGTAGATGCCGAATATTACCGTGTGAAGAGCAAGTCAGAATGCCTCAAAACCACTCGAGACAAAATCCGCGGCTCAATTCTCGAGTGCCTGAGGGATCCTAAGAACCGATTTGTCTGGCTGCGTGGTTCGCCTGGGACGGGGAAAACTGCGATATCTATGAGCGTAGCTTCCGTGCTTGACGAGCAGCGCACCCTCGCAGCATCCTTCTTCTGGGATAAGAACCAAGAGGGAACAGGACTCGATTCGATTGAGCGTTTCCCCTCCACCCTTGCCCGACAGCTTGCGGCATTCAATGCCGAGTATAAGAGCTTGCTTATCAGGAAACTTCGGGAGCCTGCTTCATTCGGCAGTATTGGTGGCTCTGCAGCAGAAAAAGAGGTGAAAGCTTGGATCATCAACCCTATGCGTGAACTCGGAGGTGTATTGTCTTCAGCAAAGGGTCGCCCTGTGATCGTATTGGATGGACTTGATGAGTGTGGGGATCCAGAGGCGCTGGCATCTTTGATGAGGCTCGTTCTTCTGCTTGATGAGCTGCCTTCGACGTTTGCTATACTCGTCAGCTGCCGACCGGAGCCGCAAGTGATCTCTGCATGGGCTCGAGCTAATCCGCATCTTTCGATCGCTCATGAAGATATGGATCAGATTGCGGAAGACGAGAATTTCCACACGATCCATTGTATGGTCAAGAATGGGCTTCAGGATTGTATCACGGAGTCTCCCTGGAAACCGACCAAGGAGGACCTCGATGCGTTCTCTTCAGCTTGCCGTGGCTTGCCTATTATCGCCTCAACCCGAATACGTGATGTCCTCCTTCAGATTGAATGTGGTTCGGTGCTGAAAACCGAGTTTGATTACTATCGCAATCTCATCGATGCGCCTCAGGATCTGAACTCGGAGTACTTGCGAATAATGCGACGGGCCTATCTACGACACCGTCCAAAAATTGATCCACACATCGCAGAGAAATACCGTGAGGTGGTTAGAATGATGGTTGTTGCACAGAAGAACCTCAGTGTGTATGACCTATCACAGCTCCTCGGAATGATTCCTGAGCATGAAGTGCACTCGATACTCAAGCCGATCAGCTCAATAATCGATCTACCACCTTTAGCGAAAAAAAGGCTTGTCAAATTCTACCATGCGACAGTGAAGGAATTCATCACAGGGATTCCAATCGGCACGGAGGAGGACAAAGTATTCTTTATTAGCGACGAGAGGTATTCAATTGGGTTGCGGCTCCTTCAATTTATGAATGGTGCCATTGAAAGGAATGAGTTTGGTTTCCCCACCGAACTCCCTTTAGGAGATGAAAAGAAGTGGAAGTCTGAGAGCAAGAAACCCAGGCATGTCAACTATGTACTTGAGTGCTTGTTTGGACACTTGGACCCTTCGCTCCTCTTTTCACACGAGTCCAATGAATTACAGAGAGAATTTGAACTATTCTGGACTCAAAACTTGCTCTCATTCTTCACAGCGAAGGGTGGTGGACTTTTTGTTCCTAATTGGGGTCAATTCAGGGTGAGCCCCAAATGAATTTGTATCTCGAGTGTTTCAATGATGTGACGTCACTTTGTCACTTTGTTTTCAGAGTCACAAGACGATCTCCGTCATCAATGATGCTCGGGAACTCTTTGGCACTGGCAAATTCCCATGGGATGTTTATCGATCCGGCCTTCCATCCACTCCAACGTCATCACCCCTTTACAAATTGTATGGTCATCTCTCCGACCCTGTTCGAGTCTTCAGTGTCTCCGGCGAGTTCGCCGGTGGCTTAATTCCTTTAAGCGATGACGCACACAGAGCTCGAAGGGTGATGGAAGCGGAGCTGCCTAAATTGCCGAAGAACCGTAGACGGGAGACCAACTATAAAGCCGAGTTTCTTAATGACAATGTTCGCAATGGCATTGTGACCTGTGCAGCGCTCTCAAGAGATGGCCATCATGTAGCGCTTGGATTTGGAAGTGGTATTATCGAAGTAGCTGACATTGACAATCAGTGCACAATCTGTCGATTCCACAGCGATTCTTCCATTCCTCTTGTTTGGATTGAATTTATTCAAGGTGGTAATGCCCACATTGCCACTGAAGATACTCAAGGAAACACTACCATCTTCAGCCTTGAAATGCCTGCAGTGAAGCTTGGCATTCTTCCCAGTAGTCATTACCTTCCTCTAACTGCGGTGTCGGACAATGGATGTTTTATTGTGCGAGTCCCACGAAATTTTAAAGATGTTTGGTACGAGAACACAACACTCTTGTGTGTCTTGGGCAAGCCATCCATTCAGCTTCTCGCACGTCCTTCCACCGTGCAGTCTTCCAAATCCTTTTCCCTTCCTGTGCGACAATCGCTTGGATTCTCTCCTGGAGGCCGATATGTTTGTGCTTACGATGCGCATGACGCTTTTGTCTGGTCAACACATTCAGGCAAATTGATCGCACGATTTTGCACGCAAGGTTTCGACAAGTGGATCATCAATACTGGGGTTGCCCCCCCATGCTCATATTCCAGCCCCAACTCCATAATCCTTCAATCTGCTATTCATTCGGTCCCGGAAGTGGATATGAACTGTGAACAAACCTCCAACTCGTCATTGTCCAGGCACGACTCAGATGAATCCTGGCTGAAGTCCCCTTTTTACGACCTTCACCTCCCATCTACAAGGGCGGATTGGACAAAAGCCTACTCATGTGCAGCAGGAAGAGTCCCATTAATTCTCTCCAATCTCTCCTTCGATTCGGAACACCCCCCGGGAATCTTTCTCAATGGGAGAATCGAATTCACTTTTCGATCATCACTATGGGGTTACAGACCCATCAAACAAAAGGTAGTTCCCAACGATGTGGATCCCAAACGTGATGAAAGCGCCTGGTATGGTGATCGAGATATATATACGGAGGACAATAGGTGTCGCAATGACTTTACGCAATCCAGCAGGTTTTACCTTCCCCAGGCCAGTAAAGACGGAACTCGATTTCTTATTCAGGGAAGGATGAACGCCCCGATCATCGTCGATATCAGCCAGATTGTTTGACACCCTAATGAATGTCCGTAATTCCTCTTTCCTCGGTTAATGTCTTCATTTTCTGACGGAGCGAATCAAGAGTCGTGCTGGCTCATATAGCGTTGTGCATAGGACCGCAATGTTAATGTCAGTTGAAATAAATGACAGTTTCCTGCCCGGAAAAGACAACCCGTGAAGCTTTGTGGTCAGAAAGCAAAAAGTCTGAAAAACATGCCAGCTTTTAGGTTTGGCGAAATTGCGGCAGAGACACATCTAGAGAGTTACCGGCCCTAACGTTGGTCAGCCTGTTTCGAAATCTCGACCTAACAAGCATCAGAGGAATTGACAGAGCATGGCGAGTGCGAAATAGGCTGCTTGCGTGGCCCATGCAGAGTCAGAGACTCCAATTAATTCTATAATCCATTCCCAGCATGTGAGCACATTGCAACGCTCCAGGGGTATTTCTGATAGTTTTTTGCCGATTTGACCTTAGATTCCCGTGCACGTTCAGGGAAGATTTGAAAGGGGAGATGTTGGAGTAAAACTGAATTTATTGGGTACTCATGCCGATGCCAATGTTTCAATGGCGCCATTCCTCTATCAAAATCAACGACTGCCGTCCCAAGCTCGGGCTGAGCGTTGCACATCCTCACATTAATCCCATATGGGCCTTATCGATCCCAACAAATTTCCTGGCGCTGGTGTCAGGCAGGTGTGTGGCACACCACCACGATTGTGGGGACGCGGAGGATATCCGCGAGTATCCAGGAAGTGCATTGACTTAATACAGTAGCGATGCCTGTGCACGTTCCAGGATCAGCGGAGGTCGAGTCCGAAGGGATGACTCGGAGGGGGCTTTCATAGGGCAAAAAAGCGGTAAGTACAGTTGCAGCTGGAGACGTGGAAGGAATGATACAATACTGTCCATTGCGCTCAACATGCCGATTGGAGAGACGTTTGGACTGAGACACTGAGGCTAAGGGAACGAGAAAAGTGGATGTGAACGATTCGAGGTGTGACTGATTTGGAGATAGGCATTTCGTAAAGCTCTTTATTTTGATTGTGGTGGAATGCCAAAAGCCTTCACCTTCACTTTTCAGTATCCAATGCCAGGAATGGCTCTTTTCCTGCGGGTGGTTATAGCCTCATCCAGGACAACGCACAGACCTAATTCCCGGAAAGCTCAGCGGAAAATCGCTAGATTCTCGTTCCTCTAACTGTGGCTAGGCCTCATAACTGTTGAACGGCATCGGGAATCTGTCTCAAAAATAACATCGGTTCGGTCGTTGGGAGAGGTTAAGTATTGGGCGCCAAATAGTTCTCACAGGGTCTCGATCCCCACTGCTTCCCTGGTAGAAGGATGGCGCGCGGCCAGCGGGATGTGCTCCAGGCGGCTACGCATCAGGAAATGGTCATGATTGAGTCTAGAAAGTATTGCGGTGCCACTTGGCCGATTCGGGCATCTGATTCCACTCTACCAACTTACAAAGGCGCCGTGAACTCGACTGAAATATATGTTGTCGATTCTGAAGGGAACGGTTTTTTGAAACCATTCGGAGCTCAACTTGTTTGTTTGATGACCAGTGCACTCGGAAGAGAGCTGTTCAGGTCCTCGCCCCATTTTCTTCAATAGGAGGGAGGCGTGGATCTGGCTTGAATTTTTGATCCGGATTTGCGTGTCGAGTGTCTTGACGCGGAAGGCATCATATCTCAATTCATTCAGCGGACGTTTTCCATGGGGAACTTGTCGACGCGGATTAAGCACGCTGCGGTTGAGCTCTGGAGTCTGGTGTAGAACCTGAAGGCGGTTGGCCGGGGTTTGCCGGTTTCAAGCATGAAGGACTGATGATCCCCGATCGACTTGTCGGGAGACCAATCTTCCAGTCGCTTGACGTACGGAGTTGGAGATCAGAATTAGAAAAGTCGGCTGTTTTCGCCCACCGACTTGTGCCGGGACACATATGAATTAATTGTAAGCGGGCACATGTACGGGAAGTAATACTTATCTTTCAGCGTAATTGGTTTGGTCGGTCTCTTGCGCTCGATCGTGCAGAGAAGTCCTCGTCAGTAAATTTTACGTTGGAGGCATAATTACGTAAATGAGTTTCCTGCTTGGGAAGTTCCAGTTCTTCCTGTCAATGTCATACCTGCTTCGGGGCCCGCGCCAGCAAACCCACGGTCCGGAACGAACCGCGCCGGCGCCTTGCAACAAGTCTCAATATCGAGTTCGCCCTGGCCGCATCAACGGATTATGGAGCTGGATGAGGGAACTAGTTTCCTCCTGCTCCCCGCTACAGTGTTCCTTGAGCAGCTTCCGGTTTAAAAGGGGAACAAGACGCAACCATGGCTACATCGGCGGTGAGGATGTCCAGCGCTGGCTCCATCGAAATGTCCAGTCTACAGCTATCACCCACCCGATCCATACCTACCACTGCAACTGCAACTGCAATTTCCTCTCGGAGCCCTGATAATAACCACGATGAGAGGAGGGTCGCGGCGGCGGTTGATAGTGTTGATCATGTTGAAGTATCCGTTATTGATCTCAAGGATAAAGGGGGACTAGGGGATAACAATACGGAGGCTGGACCTGTTTCGTTTTTCGCGCTCTTTCGTTTTTCTACCAGATGGGAATTGTTCTTGGATTTTATCGGGATCCTTTGTGCTCTTGCTGCGGGTGCTGCTCAGGTATGCAGAATACCCGTGTTCGTGCTATCTGTCGTTTAAACGTACTGCTCTTTTTCTTTTTCTTTTGCCTGGATACACACCCCACCCCCATCACTACCATCCCCCACATACCCCCCACACCAAACAATCATTCGACGCTCACTTCTTTCACTTCCGTATCTTCCCCTATGGATTCATTAGCCACTCATGGCACTCCTCTTCGGGAACCTAACGAACAATTTCGTCAATTTCGGTAAAACAGTAGCTGCTCGTGCAAATTCCCCAGACGATCTTAGGAAATTCCAACAAGCGAGGGATAATTTTAGACATCGAGCTTCGATGGACACCCTTTTTTTGGCGCTGATTGGAGTTGGGATACTCATTTGTTCATATGTCTATATGATTACTTGGGTAAGTCGATTTCCTTCCCTCTCTTTCTTTATATTTCTTTGTGTATATTATCACTGGAGAACTTGGAATTTGAACTCGTGTCCACTGACTTATTTTTTTTATCTCAGGTCTACACGGGCGAAGTGAACTCGAGAAGAATCAGAGAGAAATACCTCCAAGCTATCCTCCGTCAAGATATCGCGTATTTCGATAATATCGGTGCAGGAGAAGTGGCCACTCGTATTCAAACTGATACCCGTACGTTTCTTGGACTTTCCCCCCCTTATCCTCTTCTTCTCCCAGCCCTCCGTTTCTTGCATGCAGATCGTTGACTTTTCTTCTTGGGGCAGATTTGATACAGCAAGGGATATCGGAGAAGGTTGCCCTCGTTGCTGGTTTTATAGGAGCTTTCTTCACTGGAATCATTCGTAAGTCGTGAAATCCTTCTTTTAAAACCCCAGATTTAAAAACTCACTGGACATCCTCTCCCTTTTTTTTCGCTGTCATATCAACCGCATATTTCTCTTCTCTTCTCGTCTCGTACTTTATCAGTTGCGTTCACCCGTTCATGGAAACTTTCGCTAGCGATTTCATCTATTTTACCTTGTATCGCAATTACGGGCGCCTTGATGCAGAACTTTGTCACAAAGTATATACAGTACGTTTTCCCTCCTCAGCCCAATCCCTCAGCCAGAAACTAACGATCCCTACGCCCACCTTTACGTATGCGCGTACGTAGAAAATCCCGTGAATCATTAGCTACAGGAGGATCCCTCGCAGAAGAAGTCATCTCGACCGTTCGAACCGCGCATTCCTTCTCGACTCAACTCATCTTGGGTAAAAAATACGATGTTCATGTGGATGAGGCGTTCAAGTATAGTTTGAAAGCAGGGGTGGTGACGGGTCTTGGGTATGGAGTGTTTTTCTTCATGCTTTATTCGTCGTATGGGTTAGCGTTTTCATTTGGGACGACGCTTGTTTTGAGGGGGGAGGCGGACGTTGGGATCGTTGTGAATGTGTGAGTAAAAAAAAATCATCTTATTTGCTAGGACCGGGAAGTATCGATTTTCTCTCATTTCAAATTAGGCTCATGGCTATTATGATTGGGTCCTTTTCATTGGCGTTGATGGCGCCGGAGGTACAGGCTATTACCCACGCCAGAGGGGCGGCAGCCAAGATCTTCGCCACCATCGACAGAGTGTAAGTGCTCCTCCTAATCGTGCCAAAGTGCATGTTCTTTCATTTTCCTGTTATCTTTAACTCTTTGATCTCTCGACACTAGTCCCCCAATAGACTCTGCTTCTCCAGCGGGTCTCAGACCTTCGTTCGTCCGAGGTCGAATCACCTTCGAGAATGTCTCTTTCCACTACCCTTCTCGCCCCGATGTCCCCGTTCTCAAGAACCTCTCCGTGGTATTCGAGCCTAATACGACGACTGCACTCGTTGGTGCGTCTGGATCGGGTAAATCTACGATCATTTCGCTTGTGGAGAGGTTTTATGATCCTGATCCTGAGGATTGGAAGCTGGGGAGCAGGAAGAGGACCGAGCAGCAGGTACAGGAAAAGGAAGAGGATGAGAATTACAGTGTTACTGGTGGCGGTTCCAGCAGTACTGTCAACGAAAAGAAGGGACTTGGGGATGGAGGCGTTGTGAGGTTGGATGGAATCGGTTTGAGGGAGTTGAATGTCAAGTGGTTAAGGAGCCAGATGGGGCTTGTTAGTCAGGAGCCCGTTTTGTTCGCGACTACCATTAAGGAAAATGTTAAATATGGACTGGTTGGGATGAGAAACAGGGAAGGAGGGGAGTTGAGTGAAGAGGCGGTGGATAAGATGGTTAGGGAGGCTTGTGTTGTAGCCAATGCGGATGAGTTCGTTTCGGAGTTGCCGAATGGTGCGAGAGTCGATGCCTTTTTGCTTTGTTTGAAGCGACTGATTTGGGACGTGTGTTCCTTTTTGACAGGCTATGATACCATGGTTGGAGAGCGTGGATTTTTGCTTTCTGGTGGTCAGGTATGTCGGGTGGTCATTTTCGATTCATGTCTGATGGCTTAACTTTGCCGTTTTAGAAACGTAAGCCAATCCATGCGCATTCGCTGGTAATATTGATGTGTACTCATCGTCCTTGGGATCATTGCTAGAACGTATCGCAATTGCTCGGGCCATCGTCAGCGACCCTCCCATTCTTCTTCTAGACGAAGCTGTAAGAACCCATTACCTCTCCGAAACTCGCTACCCTTCTCACAGAACCCCGGGACCTTATAGACTAGTGCTCTTGATACCCAATCCGAGGGAATTGTCCAGGACGCACTGAACAAAGCATCCAAAGGTCGAACGACCATAACGATCGCGCACCGTCTATCCACCATCAAAGATGCTCATCGCATCTACGTTATGGGAGAAGGAAAAATTCTCGAATATGGAACGCATGATGAGTTACTTCAGAGGGAGGATGGAACGTATGCTCGTCTTGTGAACGCCCAAGGGTTGAGGGAAGAAAGGCGAGATGAGTCGGAGGCGTTGGAGACTGGGGATGTCATTGGTGGTGGCGCTGCCCATGGAGTGGAACCTACGCAGGAAGAAGTGAAGGAACTACTAGAGAAGGAGGTTCCATTGAGTCGCGTCAGCATTACTCATTCTATCTCGAGTGGGACACTCAAGTCTGGGCACGAGAGGAAGAATTCTTCGGAGAAAGAGTACTCTTTTTGGTTTCTTTTCAAAAGGATGGGTCGTATCAATAAGGACAATTATGGGGTTTACATTGTTGGAACCGTTGTCGCCATTCGTGAGTTGGATGTTTGGTTTGGGGTTGAGTTTCTTTTTTCACTGAAAATTATGCTCATGTCCTGGTTTCTGTTTGACGGATAGTTACTGGACTCATCTATCCTGCCTTTGGAATCATTTTTGGTTATGCGATCCAAGGATTCCAGAACACAGACCGTGCAGCTTTCCGGCATGCGGGTGAGTCACGTTCAAACATTCTTTTCTTTTGGTTCCTGACATGATGCCAACCTTCTTCGAAACCAGGCGATAGAAATTCCCTCTGGTTCTTCCTTATTGCTCTTTTCTCAGTTTGTGAGTGTCGAAGTCCCCCGCTTTCTCTGTTTCTTACCTTGATGATTGAGCCGTGGCATGTTGATTCTTGATGCAATCTAGTTACATTTGGAGCGCAGAATTACTGCTTCTCCAAGGGGGCGTTGGGATTGACTAGGAAGTTGCGAACGTTGTCATTTAGAGCTATCTTGCGACATGACAGTATGTAACCTGTCATTTGATCTGCTGGTAGATGTGTCCTGACTGTGATAATTTCTGAATAGTCGCTTGGTTCGATGAGGACCGCCATTCGGTATGAGTAGTTCCTTCTTGTTATGCCCGACGCTTGGCGTTAACGAGTGTGTTACCTCGCTTACCTCGCTCAGACGGGCGGACTTGTCGCTGGTTTGTCGGATGCGCCTCAAAAGGTGAGGAGCATGCTGCGCACGTTTTTCTGGGCGGCGCTTTACTGACATTGCGTCTCATTAGGTGTACGGGCTTGCGGGTGTGACTCTTGGTGCGATCATTCAAAGTTGCGCCACCCTTGTGTCGGGTGTCACTGTTGGCCTTGTCTATGGATGGAAGCTTGCCCTCTTAGGGGTTGTGATGATTCCGTTCGTCATTAGTGCTGGCTACGTTCGACTGGTACGCCACTTGCTTGTCCTGGCTGTCCTCTCGCGCTGTCTGACGCCGCCTCGGTGCAGCGCGTTGTGGTTCTAAAGGACCAAGCAAACGTGGAAGCGCATAGCGATTCGGCGCAGGTTGCTTGCGAAGCAGCCGGGGCTATCAGAACTGTGGCCTCGTTGACTCGTGAAGAGGATTGCTGTGAGGAATATCACAAGAGTCTCGAGATACCTTTGCAGAATTCGAACCGATCTTCTATTTCGGCTACTGGTTTGTATTCCATCACTCAAGCCATGTCGTTCTTTGCTATTGCTCTGGTGAGCGAATGTTATTCGTAGACTCATGTTTCCCATCCACTCATGTTTACACTCATTGTGTACATAGGTATTTTGGTATGGTTCGTGGCTAGTATTAGACCTCGAATACTCGACCAAGTCGTTCTTCATTTGTGCGTATATGTTGTTCATGGGTGATTCGCTCATTTTAATGAATTTATTTCAGGTTTGATGTCTGTCACGTATGTCGACTTCACGTTCTGAATAATCGTCATGTCGATTCTTATCCATATCTCTCCATCTAGTTTCGGATCAATTCAGGCAGGGAATGTGGGTTCTGTTTGTCAGACAGCCCTCTCGTGCATTTAAGATTTATTTTGGGTTTGGGATTCCTAGATGTTCAGTTATGTTCCAGATGTGTCCTCGGCCAAACAGGCTGCAACTGAAATGACGAAGCTCATTGACGCTGTTCCAGCTATTGATGCTGACTCACCAGATGGGAAGAAGTTGGACTCCGTGGTTGGACACATCGAGCTGAAGGATGTGTACTTTAGATATCGTACGTTCACCCTCTATTGCGGGTAATGAGTATCTTAATTTTCGTTCTGTTAGCTACTCGACCTGGTGTTCGCGTTCTCCTGTCCCTGAATTTGACCATTGAGCCGGGTTCGTACGTTGCCATTGTCGGCGCTAGTGGCTCCGGGTCAGTGCCGTTCGTGAAATGCGTTTTCTTCTGCTGAACATTTTACAGGAAGAGTACGGTGTAAGATCCTCCACTTGTTCAACGATCATTTCTAAACTATTCTGCAACCAAAAGCATCCAGCTCATCGAGCGGTTCTATGATCCTCTCAGTGGTACGTTGGATGTTGCTTCTTGTTATCAATACTCTAGCTCAGCCTGTATCCTCTAGGAAAGATTCTCGTGAGTAATATGCTTCAAGTTCAGTCTGCCGGGTTCGCTCATTGTAACTTGCGAATTACTCATTTGGCAGTTGGACGGTAAGCGTCTGAAGCTCGCTCACAGAGACGTAGGGTGTTGAAGAACTGATCTAGGTAACGACATATCCGAGCTTAATGTGCAGGATTATCGGAAGCATCTGGCTTTGGTATCCCAAGAGCCTGTGAGTCACCTTATGATGGAGCATCTAGGCCTTGTTTTAACGACCATATGTCCTGTAGACCTTATATGCTGGCACGATCAAATCCAACATTCTTCTTGGAGCTACTAAGCCTGTGGAGGAGGTGACGCAGGAAGAAATAGAGCGTGTTTGCCGAGATGGTGAGCTGATTGAAATGAAATCCAACTATAGACGAAGAATGTGCTCAATACCAATCCATCATACAGCGAACATCTTCAACTTCATTAATGGCCTTCCAAATGGATTCGAAACTAACGTCGGTGGAAAAGGTTCTCAACTCTCAGGTGGCCAGAAACGTCAGTGATTTTAGCTTATAAGGGAAATGCAGCTTTCATTCATGAGTCAACCCAATAGAACGTATCGCGATTGCGCGTGCTCTTCTGAGAAACCCGAAGGTGCTACTGCTGGACGAGGTTCGTCAACTCTTGTTTCCGAGATTAAAGATTGATCTGATCTGATCATCGTCATTGATGCTGGCTAGGCTACGTCGGCTTTGGATTCCAACTCGGAGAAAGTTGTACAACAGGTTCGTCATCGGCTTGTCTGATTAGAATTAAGTCCTGGTCATATTGACCTGATCACAAGGCGTTGGATAACGCAAGAAAGGGGCGAACAACGATTGCCATCGCGCATCGCCTGTCCACTATCCAAGATGCAGATAAGATGTATGAAGCTATACTTTTTTCTGTGTTCGCTCGATCTGACCTTGCGTATCACAGCTTCTACATCAAGGGTGGACGGGTTGCGGAAGTCGGAACTCATGACCAACTGTATGTAGCGTTCTTGAACCAGTGGACACGAGCGCTGACATAGATCCGATCGCGTTCAGATTACGTCTGAAGGGTGGATAGTGAGTAGATTGGTTGGCATTCTGATCAGGTGCTAACATTTGGTGCACAGCGCTGAGCTAGTTCAGCTTCAGGCATTGAACAAGCATGAGTAATCCCTCAACCACCGACTACGCGTCATTCTGTATACTATTAAATCGTGCGGTAACCCAATGCACAGACCCGACGATGCTGATCTGCTCTGGCATGATTTCGTGACCTTTTGCTTAGGATCATATCTTAATTCATAATTCAAAATGACTTGACACTGGTTAGAATAGTAATTATGCTCCGAGTCATTGCCATTTCGTTCTGCCAGCAAGTCTGAGCGAGCCCGTGCGGCTGTTACTAAGTATACAGCACCTGATTATTTCCTAAGATTGCATCTAGTCTGACAAGCGACGCACAAGCGAGATCACGGTGTGCAAGGCGGAGTCCCTGGTTGCGGAGTCTTCTACATTGAACTGCGTGCCAAACAGGTGATAAATCACACCAGGGGCAGTCCCCTGTGGACCCTGCTTTATGTCGTGTCAAACTGTTGAAGCAGGTTGAGCCATAACCATAGGGTAATTCACCCTCCTTGCGCACGAAATTAACGGTGGGAAAATGCAGGTCGGAATAGGATGAGACAGACTCTGTCTGACGGACAAAGTCCCGTAGGTTCTAAGAATTCGGGAACTAAATACCGAATAGTTGATATGTAAACATTGAGCAGGGAATACTTTGATAGTTGTCCGATCGGCTCACTATTCGATCCTGCTTGCTAAAAAAAGTCGATCGATATATCCTGCCGACGAAATCTGATGGCACATCCAGAATTCCGCGCGGATACTCAAACCGGGGATATGACAGAGTCTGGGGATATGATGGAAATGGCGGTGTGAAGAAAACAAGAACTCCACACCCACGGTATACTACCACTCCCAAGCATTCCAAAAACATTTCATGAGGGCCATCCCAGTCATTTCGCTATTCAAACCACATTTCTGTTCCAGAATGCGTCCGCCGCTCTGGTCAAGAGTATGGAGTTTGAAAATGCCAATACCGTTTTGAACGCACACCAAAAGTGCTTGGCCTTGCTTGGAATGCTAGTTTGGTCCCACTTCCGATTATCGGGGTTGAAGTGGAAGGTCTTCTTCGGCCCACCCGAGATAAGCAGAGGAAGTTAGGTGTCATTGAGCCTGATTCGATCGAGTCTTTTTTAGAACAGCGCTATCCAGTGGCAGGGATGGTTTATAATTCAGTTTGACCCTCCTAGGGCCCGGAATAAACGGTTTTCCCCGTTATCTTCCGAGAAAATGCGCCGGACAATTCCGTGCGTTTAGAATATCGTGGGAGGCGTGAGAAAGCAGAATTAAGCTTCTCTGCCCGAATGTGAGAATCGCTTGTGCAACGTGCAGATATCTCCTTCCTATTGGGATAAGTAGTCTGCGGCGTGGACAGCTCAATAGGCAATGTAATCAGTTCCATCCTAATGTGCGACTGACTATGTACTAGTCAGGGCATGTGAGTCCCCAGTTCCATGACAGTAAGGAAGAGTTTGTTTCCGCTCGCATCATCGTGAGGCCGGAAAACGACCCATCATGGAGATATCTTCATTCCAACAACCACATCGATAATCCTGCACAACGAACTACACTGAAACGATGTTCATCTTCCCTGGACCCTGCAGCAATATTTGCGTGTTGTACATATATATCAAGTAAAAACGCGTTTAAACGGTATGCGCCCAGGGTTTTCCGACCGACGACGACGCATCGAAGATTGAGATTCAACCTGACGCTCTGTGATATTCAGTGCAGATTTGGTGCCATTGGTTCAGCCTCGGCAGTATTGGCGGGCCTGCGGCCGTGCAACGGTCAGGACTAGACCAGAAGGCGGTCCTAAGCTCCGCGTGAGTGTGGGAATCTACTCGGTTCGCCCACGTGTGGAGATAATGTTGAGCTGCTCCTGGCGCTTTGACAGGCGGGACCAGCCCCTATATCAGATAGAGCGTTTTGACGGAGCAAACGGTAACCTATTATTTGCAGGCTGAACGCCCGGAACAACAAACATGGGCGCTTTATTTGTGCTGAGCACTTGGCCATGTGCGAAGGAAGACAAGCCGGGTTAGGCAGGTTACCTCTTAAGCCAGGGTTGATTTCATTGATTGGAAGCGTCCCGCTAGGCATGGTTCCTCAACAACCGCTATGCCACATGGACCATGGTCACTGTTGCTACGGCCATCTTGGCCCGATATATTGTTACGAAGTCATAGAGGCTGGAGTCCTGCCTCCTTCACCCGGTCACCGTTACATATGCGCAAGCTCTCCCGTTTACTATATAAATCATTGTTATGATTGGACCCATCACCACCTCCGAGCCATTACTCCCCTCTTCGAGATCAGCTTGGTTCTTCTCTTCCACGTCGTGGGGGCGCTTCGTTGTACGGGATGTTAGCGAAGACTCTGTTACGCGTCGCCCTAGCAGGTGCACTTGCTCACTGTATTGGCGCGATGCGTTCGCCAAATGAGCTTCACGCAATGCAACGCGCTGTCCAGGCTCCAGGTGCTGAAGCCTTCACAGCTCGTTCTTCTGTTTCGGACACCAGTCCTCGAGAGGTTCCCAAGAAGAAGAGTACTGTTACGTTTTCCAATCCTGAGGCCCGAAGTAAGTTCTTTGAGTTAAATGCCAATGCCGTTGTTGTGTTTACCATTCTCATACATTGCAGAATACCATGTTGATGGGAAAAAAATTCCAGAGGTTGACTTTGATGTTGGTGACAGCTGGGCAGGTATGTCCCTTGGATTTATGGCCTGTTAACCAGCACACCCGGGCCCTTGGCAGTTCCCGCTACATCTGTTCTCCCTACCTTTTGACACTTTTTTTCCGCGTTAATCGTTTTGTCCCAATCAAGGTTTGATGCCAATTTCGGCTAAAAGGGGAGAGAAGCGAAAACTTTTTTTCTGGTTTTGGCCTTCGAAAGATCCTCGACATGTTGATGATCTCGTGTAGGTTTGATTCAAACTTGGTGGACTCACAAATAGCTTTCTCACGATGGGAATCTGTCTGGTCGCGCTTCAGGTTCTGGACGAACGGTGGTCCTGGGTGTTCGTCAATGATGGGTTTCTTGCAAGAGAATGGTCCGTTTAAGTGGTATGTACACATGGCGTTCTTTTTTGTCCAACACTCATCGTTGTGTTTTCGTTGAATCAGGCCAACGGGAACCGCGAAGCCTATCCCCAACCAGTGGTCATGGACAAATCTCGTAAGTCTTCCTTTTTATGCTTTCGCCTCATATTTGATACGATGTTCATTTTCTGTTAGAGTCACGTTCTGTAGGCTGTTCAAGGGCAGTTGTTCTCCTATAGAAGGCTAACAACTGCATAAAATAGCTGGGTAGAACAGCCTGTTGGAACCGGGTTTTCTCAAGGCACCCCTAACATTCAGTGCGTTTTCTTTTCTGTAAGTCCGACGTTCTCGATCGCTCTTGACTCAATCCTGGAAAACTTGCAACCACCTTTCTACTTCATAAATGCAGTGACGATGATGAGCTGGCAGCTCAACTTGCCGGATTCTTGGTTCAATTCTTGGA
Source organism: Cantharellus cinnabarinus (assembly GCA_003314235.1). NCBI lineage: Eukaryota > Fungi > Basidiomycota > Agaricomycetes > Cantharellales > Hydnaceae > Cantharellus > Cantharellus cinnabarinus. Next base: position 25,580 of record QLPJ01001766.1, read on the forward strand.
GGTCTTCAAGGAACTGAAAGGAAAGAACTTTTATGTAACGGGAGAATCATATGGTACGTAGCGCTTTAATGTCGACCATAAAAGCAACCAGCTCAGTTATACCTCCCTCGTCTTTCTTGTTTCTAACGCTATCAAAGCCGGATACTATGTGCCGTATATTGCAAACTACCTGTACGAACATCCTGGATTGGTCCCTCTTAAAACCAAGGGAATTTGGTTAACTGATCCCTCCGTCTCATGGGACATCGTAACGGAATATATCCCCGCGTACAACTTTGCTAATAAATGGAAAGACGTCCTCGGCCTAAATGCTTCGTACCTCCAGACGCTCAAGAACGCCTCGGATTTCTGCGGCTTCACGAACTATGCGGCGACCTATGCCACATACCCACCTCCACCAGGCCCGTTCCCTTTGCCTCCGCAAGCTTACGTACCAGGAACCGTACCGAATTATGCAAACATTACGAGTGGATGTTTGTTATGGGATGATATCTACAATGCGTCTGCCATGGCGAATCCGAATTTTAATGTTTATAGGATCTTCGATGGATGGCCCATCCTTTGGGACGTGCTTGGGTTTCCGGGGTCTTTCTTTAATTATCAAGTACGTTAGAATAGCCAGAGAGCGCGAAGGGGCTCAGAAAGGAATGGGCAGCTAACATATTTTTGACTAGTCCCCTGTTTACTTTGCTCGAAGGGATGTCCAGGATGCTATTCATGCTCCTCACATCGACTGGAGTGAATGCTCTACGAAAGTAAGCAACAACCGTCTATCCATTCATCGCTTCTATTCTTGTTATCCTGAAATTTCTTCCTCTCAGCCGGTATATGTTAATGGACAGGATAACTCTGTTCCTTCGATGCTAAGCGTCATGCCGAACGTCATTCAAAAAAGTGCACGAACAGTCGTCATGCATGGGTTGGCCGATTATGTCCTAATCGCTGAAGGGACGAGAATCGCTATTCAAAATATGACTTGTATGTATTCCTGCTCTGGAATTCCGGAAATGGTTATTCTGCTGACACTAAATGGTGTCCGTACAGGGGGGGGCTTGAAAGGTTTCCGAACTCCTATCGTCAAGGAATCATTCGTCATTGATGGGTTTGGTGCAATTGGGAATTTGCATCAAGAGCGAAGTGAGCGCTTAATTTCTCAAAAATATGTTCAGACTTGTCATCGCCTCATCCCTTTCTCTTCTCTTCTGTCCAGAATGTATGCCGTGACACCGTCCGCTTGCGAGCGAATTTGCGGTTTTGACTAACGAGATTCTTGTTTATTATTTTTTTTGTAGTGACTTATGTGGAAGTCAATCTTGCTGGACACATGATGCCGGTATGTCTGTTCATTCCCACCACTGTTCTTATTGGCATGCACGAGTCCACCCTTTGTTTTCTATTAGGAATATGCCCCTTGGGCAGCCTACAAGACCCTCTGGTACCTCCTCGGACGGGGCGAATTGACGTCCAGTGCAATCGATGACTCATTGTATCCTAATAACTATCAGCTTTTCGGGCAGTGGTCTCCGCCCACCCATTAAGGACCATCAAAACCGATTTCGGGGGTAGTTGGGTCGGTCTTCGCCAAAGCTGCGTGAGAATGAATAATACTGACTGTCGCTCCATCTAGTAAATGCCCCACATCGCCAGTGGCTGCCCCGGGCCCGATTCTGCACTGAACACTAAAGAGAAAAAAACCTCTTACAGTTGATTTGGATTTACATAAACAAAAAACTCCAAACTAGATTGTTCATCATATTTAAGTAATAATCACTTCTTTCATGTGAGCGTAAATGGTTAAAACGCTGTCCGACCCCGCGGATGGTTCATCCGCTGCTGGCGCAAATGCGGTTATCATGCACTTGTCCACAAGGACACTTTGCCGATCAGTCGAAGAGCATCAAACGTTCCCACCCCTAGCTAACCCTGCCGCGGCCGCCCGGGCATGTCCTGGATTACTTGATATATACTGTCTAACAAGCTTCTGGACGTGTGCATGTAGTCCTGGTTGATCCGGAATGAATTAGTCGTGGCGGCACCTTCGAGTCATGGCTGCATGGAGTTGGATGCTGACGGGCGGAGGAAATGGCGCCCAAATGTGCAACACCAACAAATTTCATCCTCACACCATATTTCATGACATTCCCTATTGACGGGCATTTATCGTTGAAGGAGGACATAGCTCGCCCTCAACCGGCAACGAGAATGTGATACTTAAATAACGAGTCATTTTTTGATATTCTCTTCGGGTCCGTTGGCGCGTTTCCGGCTGACTCAATGCCCCTTGGCAAGTTCTTCCTGTCAATTACACGCCTGCTTCGGGGCCCGTACCAGCGCTGATCAGCAAAATACAGTCAGCAAACCCCACAATCCGGAACGAATCGCGGCCAGCCATGACAAGGGCCCTTGCATAAGACGCAACAAGTCTCAATATCGAGTTTCCCTGGCCGCATCAACGGATCATGGGACCGGATGAAGGAACTAGTTTCCTCCTGCCCAGCCATCCCCACCCAAGTCTTTCTTACAAGCCGATTCGACTTCAGATATTTTGATCGTCCTATCTACCCACTCCCCGCTACAGCGTTCCTCGAGCAGTATCCAGTCCACTGATTAAAAGGGTAACAAGACACAACCATGGCTACATCGGTGGCGAGGACATCAAGCGTTGGCTCCATCGGAAGGCCTAGTCCCCCCACTATCACCCATTTAGGAAAGAATCCCGGACTGCGAGGACCAAAGCCAATGCTCGCAATGCGGTACCACCGAATTGATGAGTCATACCATTTTCGATTGCCCACAACCAAGGTCCAAAACTGTTGGGCCGCTGTTAGAAGCATGTGCACAATGAAAGGCATAGATTGGCCAGCAACGCGGGAATATAGCACGTAACGTCAGCCCCCCCTTAAAAGCCAGAACCGCACCGTAATTAAGACTCAGTGCGATGAGATTCTTCAGTATTGCCATACTCGAGTGCGGCTGGCAAGTATGGAAACTTGAGATGCAAGAGATCGAATCCTCGGAGACGAACCGAAAGGGGAATGCAAAAAGAGGTCCTAAACACCCTCAAAGCTGCAATGAACGAGAGACTGCTGTCCTACACACCTGGAGCAGCATCCCAGAAAACGAAGCGCGCCTTCCTGAGAATTGGTTGAAGTGCAACGCACAAACCTCCTTGCCCACAAAAGCTGCCGAGGGTTGAACCAAAAAAAATCGATAACTATAAGGCCGGGGGTTTAATGACATCCGATACGTATCTGGGGATTCATGCAGTAATCAGAGATAACGTACGCATGTCCTATACTCGATGTGCAGGAAACCATGAACGACGCAGCCGATTCAAGATAGCCTGACTTGGTCTTCCTGCGATACGGAGGACTACTCTCGGTTATCAACAAATTAACCGCAGCCAGGGCTTACGGAATGCGCTCCCCATCCTGCGGCGCAAACCGGTTCGCTACAATACAGCCTGGCGTGGGAATAGTGGGGTGATTATGTAAATAAATCAATGGCTCCGTTTCCGACGAGCGCGAC
>QLPJ01001792.1:0-17807 GCA_003314235.1 Cantharellus cinnabarinus
AATAGAGTATTATTTTTCTCAAGCATTTCTGGTTGTCACTCCAGTGCGAAAAAGTGATATACAGTTAAGATCGCCACTGTAGTAAAAGGCAGCAATTCAGGAGAGAAATATTAAGTAGATATTTCAACAGGAGAGCTGGTTAACACTCCAGATTTCAAAGTGTAAACACAAAACAGTTATCTTGCTACTGTTAAAACAAGCAATAAAATAAGACAAAAATAAAATAAACCCAAGGGACACTCCAGATACAATCCAAATTCATTAACTGAATAGAATCTTTGAAACTTCAGCAAGTAGAAGATTAAATTCAAGTTTAAATCCAAATTAAACAACGCTACACAGAATTACACCTAGACAAATTAATAAATTCCAATAAAGAAACAGCTCCGCAGGGCTCGGTTTATCTGTAAGTCAATTCCCAGGAACTTTAAAACTAACCCATAAAAATAGAATTAGCCAAAACACTCGGATTGGTACTATATTTACAATAAATAACACTAGTACACTTCCCCATCCTAACTAAAGAACCAGGGAACAGCTTGGTGGTGGTCTTGTTTGAACCTCCCAACTGACCTTCCTTCATTCTCTCCTTCACTGGAGTCTTCCTTATTTGGACAGAAATTGGTCTTTGCAATCTGCCGAAGTGTGGATCTCAGTTCCAATGGCTGGTTCCCTTCACATTGCCACCCTCACATGTCTTTAAGCATAGTGCGGAATTTGCTATTCCTGTTGCTGGTGTAACTTCACAACGGCTGGACCGTTTGGGCTGAAACTTTGCATAGTGGTGGTTTCTAATTTATCATATTTTCCATGTAAATTTCGTTATGTGTTTTAAATATGGATTTTGCGTGAATGTCGACTTTTCCCTGAGCCATGACTTTAATGACACTCATCCCATTAATGAATATCTCATTGATGCATGAACCTTTTATTATGAAAATTTGCGTGGATTAAGAATAGATACCTTCCTTTCTAATGGGCTATCAAACTCGTCTCGGTCGTTACTGGTTGTTCTTCATGTTTCACCTTTTGAATGTTGTCCTTGTTTCCCGTGAATTTCAGTCATTTCTCCATCGTCTATTGGTAGTTTTCCTTGAAATTACTTTTATTGAGTTTGTCTGGGAGGCATCTACATTCCCTATTATAAACACAACTTTGAATTTTGCATTGGTTCCTATGGAATCCTTGTTCTGTGGTACTTCCAACCTCAGCTATGTGTGTGGGTGTGGGAAAGTAGTTTCCATGGAGGTTCTCTGGTTGATTTTATAGTCAAATCTTACTCGATTGACCCAGTTCCTTGTGTGATATTCGGTATAAATTCTCCCAAGCATTCCACCTTGTTGATGCTAGGCTTGAAGTATTTTTATTAATTTTCTTTCTTCCAATTTATCGTATGTAGTCGTAATAATTCGTTAAAATTCATTAAAATTCAGGTTCTTCTCATTTCTACTTGTCATATGGGGGTTTTTGTGATTTATCTGGCATATTTTCATAATGAGTTTTCATAGGGTGACTGTTATTTCTCCTACAACATATGTGACTCCCTCATCAACCACAACCTTGAGACTCATCATGGGACAGTCTCCATCACAAGATACAGTTATGAGGCAGCCCAGTAAGCTGTTAGAACAGGGCGGAAACGGATGACTCCGGAGTGGAATCGGAGACTCAGCGTGGAGGGACCTTGGCCTCAGCGACTCAAGCGGAGCGCTGTGCCATTGCTGTTTGTCCATTTGGTCCTTAATTTCACAGTAGGTGAGCAGGAAGTCTCTAGGGGGCATTTCAGGTCGATTTCGGACTGAAACCAGACGAGTATGTACAAGCGCCGATATATATAAAGAAGGGGCAAAAGCACAAGGAGAACAAAGGGTGACCGAATCGGAACGAAGATGTCTGAACGGGAACAAAGGGTAGAGGGAGCGGAGCGGTACCGAAGGTCATAGGGCAAGACCTGTGATACGTCTGAAAGGAGGTAGAGAGGGCGAGGCCCAGAGGGGCAGGAGGATGAGGGGAAGTGGGGGTGATGACTAACTGGCTAGAATAGAAAGAAGCAGTAGTCCAAATAGGGATGAGGGGAAATTGCGAGAAATACATTACAAACGGCGAGAGTGCTGGAGGCGGTCCGCGAAGCTCGGGGGTTGCAGAGGTTACGGAGGTTATGGAGGCGGGGTTGGAAGTCCGAGGAATATTGGCAATGGTGTTTACGTAGTATGAGGTCACCAATGCAATGGACTAAGACCGAGGTGGAGTCAAAGTCCGAGGTAGGGACTATGACGGAGGCTCGGAGTAAGGTACAAATGGTGTCCGAATGCGAAGTACGGAACAGCGGTGGACGGTCATAACTTGGCGGAAGGGTGGCGGAGGAGTAACGGAAGGAGGAGAGAGGGGACAGGTAAGGAAGAGGGAGTGGCGGAAAGGAGAGTAGTCAGGTCCGAAGGTGAGTATCGGAACGGACGGGGGAAGCGTAGGGGGATGACGGGAGGGTGGAGGTGTTGTGAGGGGGGAGCGGAGTTGTAGGAAGGGTGGCGAGTGGGGCGATGTTCGGTCCGAGATGAGTATCGGAGCGGACAGAGAAAGGGTCGGAGAGGTAAGAGGAGGGGTGTGTTGCCAAGACTGAAGGTGAGTATCGGAACGGCAGTGGTAGGTTATGACTCCGGAGGTGAAGAGGGTGGAGGTCCGGAAGTCAGGTCGGGGTCAGGTATGCACGGATATGACATAAGCAGCTCATATCAAAAAGTAGAGTAATGTGCTAATTGTGTCCTAGTTATAAAAAGGAGGTATTGGTGCTCTAAACCATAGTGCCACAGAAGGGTGCATCACACCTGTGATAGTTGGATCAGTCTATGAATATCTGAGCACACTCAACAACATAGTTCTCAAGGGGCTTGTATATCCACTTGTTGTTCCTCCCAGTCAGATATGGGACATTCAAGTACACAAGCCATTGTCTGAGGTACTCTCCAAAAGTGTAATCCTGCACCATGAAATCATGAGGAGTCATGACATGTCACAAAATTTCATGACCCCTCATGACATGTCATGACAATTGAATTGAATCAGACATTTTTTACATTGAAAATTTTGGATTTCATGAACCGTCATGAACCATCATGTGCTGACAAGGTTCATGACTGCTGGTGACACAATATGACATGATGCCTCATGGAGGTTCATGAGTGGTCATGATGTTCATGAACCCTCATGACCTTTCATGACCTGTCATGAAGGTTCATGGAGTGTCATGGAGTGTCATATGTTTATTTTGACCTTTCCCCATCATGTAAAATGCTATAATGTCCCATGATGCATCATGAACATTCATAATGCTCCATGAACATGTGTGATGAGTCAATGCATGAGATGTCACAAGCACTTATGAACTGTCATGTGACAGACCTTATTTGTAACAGCACTGACTGATCAACCTCCGACTCATGGACTTGTGTCGGCATGGCACTGAACTCCACTTTTCCTCCAGCCACCTTTGCTGCTTGGTGTCAGAAACAGTGCTTGAGGGTATTCGTGGGAAGTGGAGCAGAGTATGGCAGTGTGAGTGATCACTTAGCTGATAGGTTACTCCATTGCAAGGCATCAGGGGGTTGGGATGTTGGTTTCAACAACTCAATGGGAGTGTTGTGCCACATGCTCTAGGCTATCCTGTATTCAGGTGTAGTGGAGGGAACTGGTGGCAATGTAGGCTCAAGTGAAGATGAAGTCAGAGGTGAACTATTGTCAGGGCATACGCTGCCTGACCCCATGCCACACCGTGCCACCCTACTCCACTTCCCCTGCCATTGCTGCTTGCTCCTCCTATCTCACCTTCCCCATCACCTTTCCTTTTTCCTCTTTCTCTCTATTTTTGTTCTATGGTCAATTTCCTCTTTCTCTATGTACCACCAGTGCACCCACATACCTGGGAACGCTGGACACCCCTCCTGTACCACTACACCCCAATGCCACTGCCCCTATTGCCACACCCACTGCACACATTCCCACCCACACAGTGGCCATGTCAGGGACAGCTCCAAAAGCAGTGAGGTCCCTGTGCGCGGGACTCGGTGGGATGAATAGCGGCTGTGTGTAGCGGTAGTCCCATCATGGGGTGAGCGTTGTAGGCGGGATAATTGCCCACACGCAGAGCCGGCTCGGATACCCGATTTCACGACTATAAAACCACTTCCATTCACACAACAACCCGATACAAATTCGACATCTAAAAATAGTCCTAATTCTTACGATTCCGACGGTACCAAGAACATCCCAATCGGAAGAGATTTGACGGAGTTCCATGTTAGGCATGGCAGGTCACGAGTATGTGCGGGCGTGGGAATCTCAAGCGGCAACCCAGAATTCCAGCCTCACTCGTTCCCACAGCGTCTAATAAATTGGTAAAAATGCTTATCGGCTGTGTGAGAGTTATCTCCGGCTGCATTTCCAATTTCGGTTCTTAATTCCGTAAATCCGTTGAGATATCGCTTATTTTCTTTTATTTTCATATTTTGCCATCATTTCAGTTATTGATCAATATTCTTTTATTGTTACTGTTACCTTTTTTTATTATTTCGCCTAATAAGGTATGCAGGTGCCATATGGTACCAATATTTCCCATCAATTATTCTAAAATAATTGTTCCTTATATCCTGTACATACCGGATTTTGGAATAGAAGTTCTCCCCTCCCCCATTTTCTCTAAGGTGCTAGGACGCGCTAGAGAGGGTGTGAGTGTGTGGAATTCCAACAGTAGGAATAAGGGCAGTGATCTAGCTCACAACGAGTGAGTAGTGGACACTGAGCCCGGACCTTGCGGAATCCCGGAGAACCCACACGGAGTTTAAGGATCGAGAGCGTAGCGAAGTCTAGTCAAGAAGTTGGAGTTTTGGAGAGTTTGGCCCCACAAGCTTAGTCGGCATCAAGAGCCGTGAGCCCTCTTTCAGCATCCCCGACCACTTAGTCTGAAGTGGGAAGTTGAGAAGAAGGCTGCTTCTTCTGTTCCTACCCCAGGCACTATTATATACATGCAGCTAGGGTCACGTGGAGGAAGCCACGTCATCTCCGCACACAGCCGCACCTCCCTGGGTGTCTCCGCAGGAGATCCTGGAGGTGGCCACTCAGTAGGTGGGAGTGTGCACGGTGCATGCAGCAATCAGAGGAGCGGGGTTAGGTATGTAGTGGTACATGGAGAAAGGGAAATCGACTGTAGAATGGAAATAGAGATAGAGATAGGGAGAAGGGGGAAAATGGGGGAGGAGAGATGGGGAGTGATAGCAGGGTGGTGCAGTACGGTGCAGGGTGCGGTGCGGGGTCAGGCGGGTGTGCCCTGACATCACCCCCCCCTTAAGCCACTTTGCCTCGAAGTGGCTGGGCATGGGGGTGCGTTCGGTGGAACTCCTCAACTAGGTCGGAGGCATGGGTCAGGTGGTCACGTGTGAGCCACTGGTTTTCTGAGTGTGGCCAGCCTGTATACTTTACCAGGTACCGGAGTTTTCGGTGTAGCCACTTAGAGTCCAGGATTTTCTCGACCTCATACTCCTCTTCTCCATCTATGAGGTCTGGGCCAGGGCAGGGTTCAGTGGGGCGTTCCGTGATTTCATCGGGGCGGTGCGGTCTGATGTTCGTCATGGATACAACTGGGTGGATCCCTCTTTGTTGGGCGGTGAGCTGGAGTTTGATGGCGGCGGGGGAGACAACCTTAATGATCGTGAAGGGGCCAGTCCATTTATGGTCTAGCTTCTTGGTTGGGCAGTCAGTTGTGTAGTTCTGGGTGCTGAGCCAGACCCGGTCGCCTTCTTGGTACGTAGGGGCTGCCTCGCGGTTCCGATCATAGTAGCGGGCCATCTCATCTGCCACGTGCTCTAGTGCTGCTTTCGCCTCTTCTTGCATCTTCATCATCCTCGATGAGAAGGCGTCAGCGGCTTCTACCTTGTGTCACGACCGACAAATCCCGGGGCTCCATCAGCAGCGAACCAATGCCAATAGGCGAATCCGCCAACCCAAAACCCATCCTAACCAGCCCCCAACCCCATGTCTGGCCTCCTGCCTTACTGCATGAGACTTGGCCAGTAATCAGAACCTAGACCCTGCCGGTATTCCGACCTTACCTCCAGTTCCTGAGCCCTTGGCGCTCCCGGCATTCAGTCATGCCTGCCTTGTCTCCATCCGAACCACACTCATCACTTCCCGCTATGTGGTCACAGCCATGCCCCGCTTCCGTGCATTCCGCACCCTCTGCCCATCTCTGCACCTTCTGGCCACTTCTGGTTGCCCTTGACACCTCTGGTCAGGTCAACACCTCTGTACCTCTGTTGGCCTTCATGCTGTCCTTGTGTGACAGTGCTGGCAGATCAACCTCTGTTTGCGGACTTGTGTCGGCACCGCACCGACCCCCGCTTATTTGCAGACTTGTATTGGCGCTGCGCGCTGACCTCCGCTTTTCCTCCGGCCATTTGTCACTTGGCAGCTTGTCATTCATTCTTTGCCGAGTGCCATTCATTGTTTGCTTCCCTGCCAATATTGGCATTTGATCCCCTCTTTATTGGCACTAGGTTATCGATCTCATTCAGTTGTTCATCAATAACCCTTGCCACTTATTGTTTATTGATCTGTTCCTCGTTTCCAGTTCCCGGGCTCTTGTCCTTATTTAGTTTGACAATCCCCACTTATCTCCATGCCGGACCGCACCGGACTGACCGGCCTTTCTATATTCCCTCTTGCCTATTTATATACCTTGTAAATACTTTTGGGGACCTCAGTCTGAAATCAACTAGAGTACCCCCCTGTCTGTTCTGAGTCTCTTCTTCTGCAAAGGGGCTTCCCCCCCTCTGAGTCCGTGCTCGTGGAGTCCGTGCTCCTCCTACAGGTCCGCTCCGCCCGCAAGTCTTGTTTGAAGTCCGCTGTGAGTGTCAATCCGTAAATACGGGATCTCCCCCAAACGTCAAGCTCAGGGCACAGCGCTCCACCTGAGTCGCTGAGGCCGCGATCCCACTCTGCTAACCTTGAACAGCACTTCCGGACGCGCCGCATATTTCCGCCCACATATCCGTGCGCGCGCTCCAACAGACCTCTGCATCACCTCCGACCTCAACTCAGACAGAAACCTATTCCGTCTTCAACTCTGACAGTATTCCGATTCCGACAATAATCCTGCCTCTGACACCTTGGATGTGCGTGTGGGCTCTGTCCCCATCCTGGGGTGCTGGCCAGTGTCGAGCTCAAAAGGGGTGTGGCGAGTGGAGGAGTGGACATGGTTGTTATAGGCAAACTCCGCTAGCGGGAGCCAGTCCACCCAATTGTCTCAGCAGTGGTTGACAAATACCCGGAGGTAGGCTTCTACCTCTTGGTTTACTCTCTCTGTCTGCCCATCTGTCTGGGGGTGGTAGGGCATCGAGGGGGTGAGCTTGACACCAAGGAGGTCCATGAGTTCCTTTGAGAATCGTGAGACAAAGGCGCTCCCTCTGTCACTGAGGATTTCCTCAGGGAGACCGTGGTGCTTCCAGACATGTTCAAGGAAAAGCCGTGCGATCCCTGCTGAGTCCACCATTGTCACTGTTGGGACTGCTTGGATGCATTTGGATAGGCGATCCACTACAACCAGGACGGCATTGTAGCCCTTTGACTTGGGGAGCTCTCCGATCATGTCCACCGAAATCACCTGCCAGCAGCGGGCAGGGATCTTGTTCGGAATGAGCTTCCCCACTTTGCAGGAGGGGAAGGATTTTGACATGGTTGCAGGCATCACACCTGCAGACGTACTGCCCAACATACTCCACCATCTGTGGCCACCAGTAGTCATGGGAGACGAGTTCCAGGGTTTTCCACCGTCCCGGGTGTCCTGTCGCCCGCGCGTTGTGGTGTAGCCGCACCAGGTCATGGCGGAGCTGTGGGTCTTTTGGGACATATATCTTCCCTCTGTACAGAACCAGCTCTCCTTGCTTCTCCCACTTGTCCGACCTCAGCATGCCCTCTCCCAGTTCCCACATCACCTTCACCACCTTTTCATCCAGGTCTTTTGCCCTGCTAATCCTCTCGAGGATAGTCATCTCCTCACCCTCCACCAAGACCACCTCCGCTGCACGGGCCTCAAACCAAGCAGGTTGGAGGAGGGTTAGCCCATCATTGTTGTCCTTGCCTTTCGGGTGGTCTGCATGGTGTGAGAGTGCATCCGGCTTTCCCATGAGTTTCCCAGGGCGGTGGATGAGGGTGAAGTGGAATTGGGAGAGGAAGAGGGACCACCATGCTTGGCGCCGGTTCAGCTGTTGCGCAGTGCGGAAATATCCTAAGTTGCAGTGGTCGGTGTAGACCTTGACTTTCTCCTCCGCTCCTTGTAGGAAATGCTGCCACTCCTTGAGGGCGCGCACTATTGCGAGCATCTCCTTGTCGTACACTTCATAGTTACGCTCTACATCCATGAAACCCTTGGACATGAAGGCTATGGGGTGGAACTCTCCATCCATCTGGAGCTGGGATAGTACTGCTCCAGTGGCGAAGTTAGAGGCATCACACTCGAGTTTGAAGCGACCTGTATTGGTGGGGAAGGCGAGGACTGGGGCGGAGGTGACGGCATCTTTAAGGGCATGGAAAGCATGGTCCTCGTCTGGTCCCCAGGCCCATGCCTTGGTTTTGCGAGTCAGCACGTGGAGGGGGCTGGTGGTCTCAGAGAAGTCTTTGATAAACCGGTGGTAAAAGTTGACAAACCCCAAGAAGGACTGTACTTCTTTGACCTTGGTTGGGGTTGGCCAGTCGAGAACACTGCAGACTTTCACGGGATCCATCGTGACGCTTCCCTCGGAGATGATGAGGCCGAGGTACTCGATCCATTTCCGCTCAAACTTACACTTCTCTGGCTTCAAGAGGAGTCTCCGCTTCTGCAGTGTCTCCAGGACTTCTTGGACAACCCCCTGGTGCTCCTCCAGGGTGGCAGTGAAGATCAAAATGTCATCCATGTAGCAGATGATGACCTCCTGGTTGATGAAGTCCCGGAGGATGTCGTTCATCATTGTTTGGAAGGTCGCTGGGGAGTTACACAGGCCAAAGAACATGATGGTGGGCTCAAATAGCCTGCAGTTGGTTGAAAACGCTGCCTTCCACTTGTCACCATCCTTGATGCAGATGTTGTTAAATCCCCAGCGCAGATCTAGCGCCGAGAAGTACTTGGCATTTCGGAGGTGTGTGAGGACGTCCGAAATGAGTGGGAGGGGGTACGAGTTTTTGACCATGATCTTGTTGAGCTTCCAGTAATCCTGGACCAGGCACAGCGTTCCATCCTTCTTCTTGACAAAGAAGACTGGGGCTCCCATCAGGGATTTGGATGCCCATATGCACCCATTCCGCAGGTTCTCATGCAGGAACTCATCTAGTTCCTTCTGCTCTGGTTGTGACAGGGGGAAGGTCCTCCCTCTCAGGAGTTTGGCATCTGGCACCAGGTCTATTGCATGGTCCCAGGGCTTCTGTGGGGGCAGCTGGTCGAAGGCCTCTTTCGAGAATATGTCCCAGAAGTCCTGGTACTGCTCTGGGACTAGCACCTCAAATGGCACAGGCTCTGCTTCCGGTTCGCAGGCTTCCTGGGCCATCTGCTGAGATGGAGTTGTGGTCACTCTCAGTTTGTGTCCCCACCCTGGAGGGATGATAGCAGCGTAAATCCCATCCCCTGGTTCCACTGCAGGGTCCTGGTCAGCATGTCCTCGTGTCGACCGACAGGAGGATGGGCAGCGAGACATACTGACCTTTTGCCGCATCCAGTCTACCTCTGGGTTGTGGTGCAGCAACCACAAATGGCCTATGATGAGGGACTGCTGCCCCAGGTTTGCAACAGCGAAGCGGGCCTGCTCCATGTGCCGTCCGAATGTCAGAAGGGCCTCTAGTTCCTCAGTTATGGCCCCATTCTCATTTGGGGTCCCATTGACGCTGCGGACAGGGATGGGTTGGGGGAGCAGGGTTGTCTCGAGCCTGTGCTTTCTGATGAACTCGGGGCTCACAAAGTTCCTGGTGGCTCCTGAGTCTAAGAGGGCTGATACAGAGACAGTAGCGAGGGAGGTCAAGGTGGTTAGCTTTACAGCTAGGTTGAGGGATCTGGGGGGTTGCTTTGACAGCATGTAGATGGTGGGTGGTGGGACCACTACCTCCGGCACTGTGCTTGGTATCTCTCTGTTCGAGGACGCGGTTTTCCTCTTTTTCTTGGCAATGACTCGGTGGAATTTAGATGTCGGTGCCGACTTAGGTGCCTCACGGTATCTACACGAGTTGGTACTATCGCCTGCAGGTGGCCGGGACACATCCCTCACCAGTCACCTTCCTGAAAATCCTCTTGGGCCTCTGCTTCCTGCCCTTCTCCCTCTGCCTCTGGTCCATCTACCAGGTGTCTCCTCAGCCCCTCCATGAGCGCTCTGAGGTCTTTGGGGTGCATCTGTCTGGCTTGGCAGGTTTTCGGTTGCAGGCAATCCTGCGCGATGTGCCCTGGTGCGTTGCAATTGTAACACAGCCCGTTTCGCCTCTGGTCGATCCTTGAGCAGTTGAGGTCCATGGGTTGTGGCCCTGCTCCTGCTGTGGGGCAGGGTGCAGGGGGCTGGGGTGTGGCGGCAGTGGGTAAGGGGCATGGCTGTGGGAGAGTGGCAGGGAGTGGGGGTCTCAGGGGCAAGAGTGGGGGCCTGGTGGGGGCTAAGCAGGGTTGTGTTGCCTGGAAACGCCACCACTGGTTGTCAAGGAGGGTGGCCTCGCATTTCCACTTGGCCCAGGTCGTTGGCATGGGGCGGAGGTGGTAAATGCTTTCGTGGAGCCGGGAGTTGATCGCCTGTTCAAAGCGATCCACTAGCCCCACATCCCCTAGCCATGAGGCAGGTCCGAGGATCTCGAACTCCTGGATGATCTTATCCACGGAGTCACTGCCCTGCCGCAGAGTGGCCAGCTTCTGTCTGGCTGTGGCCTTGCAGTTCGGGTCTTGGAACATGGCATCGAGTTCCATGTTGAACTCGTCCATGGTGAGCTGGGGGGAGCCCGCTGTCAGTAGCACGATGGTGCGCTGCGTCGCCCATGCCCCTGCAGTCCCTCCCTTCATATAGGACAGGACAAAGAGGATCTGGGAGAGGGCGTTGGGGAATTCTGCTGCTCGGACATGGAAATATATGCCGCATTTGGCCTTGAAGCAGTCAAGGTCTTCGGCTGCTCCAGAGAAGGCAGTGGGGGGGGCGACTTTAGGCAGTTTGGGTCTGGGGGTGGGTGCAGGTGTTGGTGCAGGAACCGGTGCCGGTGCAGGTGCGGCTGGGGGTTGGTTCTGAGCCTGGCTTTCTACGATGGCCTGGAGCTTGTGGAATCAGGACAGCAGTTCATCGTACTGCTCTTCGGTCACCATACCAGGGGAGGTGGGGGAGATGAGGTTGAAGCCTTCTTCTGCTGTCAGGGACAGCTCCGAAAGCGGCGAGGTCCCTGTGTGCGGGACTCGGTGGGACAAATAGTGGCTGTGCGTAGCGGCGGTCCCATCGTGGGGTGAGCATCCCCAACCACTTAGTCTGAAGTGGGAAGTTGGGATTGTCATTAAAGGGAAAAGCTGCACTACTTACCTGAAGTGGGAAGTTGAGAAGAAGGCTGCTTCTTCTGTTCCCACCCCAAGCACTATTATATACATGCGGCTAGGGTCACATGGAGGAAGCCACATCATCTCCGCACACAGCCACACCTCCCTGGATGTCTCCACGGGAGATCCCAGAGGTGGCCGCTCAGTAGGCAGGAATGTGTGCAGCGCATGCAGCGATCAGGGGGGTGGGGTTAGGTATGTAGTGGTACATGGAGAAAGGGAAATCAACCGTAGAATGGAAATAGAAATAGAGATAGAGAGAAGGGGGAAAATGGGGGAGGAGAGATGGGGAGTGATAGCGGGGTGGTGCAGTACGGTGCAGGGTGTGGCACAGGGTCAGGCAGGTGTGCCCTGACAGGCCACCCCCAGGATCTCCTGCAGAGACACCCAGAGGGGTGCGGCTGTGTGCAGAGATGACATGGCTCCTTCCATGTGACCTCAGCCACATGTATATAACAGCACCTGGGGTGGGAACAGAAGAAGCAGCCTTCTTCTCACTTTCCCACTTCAGACTAAGTAGTCAGGGATGCTCACCTCATGACAGGACCACTGCTATGCATAGCCGCTACTCGTCCCATCAGGCCCCCCATGCTGGGACTTTGCCACTTTCAGAGCTGTCCCTGACAACTATGGACAAGAGGACTTGGGGGGTATTCTAGTTGACATTCAAACTGGGGTACATAGGTAGTATGCTATCTACAATCCATAAATACGAAAGGGAGAACAGAAGAGGGGCTGGTCAGTCTGGCACCTGAATGGGAGGCAGAGCAGTGAACATGACAAACTAAATGAGGGATGAGAACCAGGGAGACAGAGAGTGAGAGAATGAATGAGAGTGGAATGAACAATTAAACAAAGAGGCCAAGTAGGGAGGCAACTGACAACCTGGGTGCCAATAGAGTAGCAGATCAAGTGTCAATATTTTACTTATTCATTCTTCACCTGGGTTCTTGTCTTTGATAATCCCCACTCATTTCTGCACTGGACTGACTGGCCCTTCCCATGATTTCTCTCCCTTATTTATACCTTGTAAATACTTTCAGGGACCTTAGTCTGAAATCAACTAGAGCAACCCCCTCTTGTGTGATGTGTCAGAAACCAGGTTGAGACGAAGGAAAGTCTCCATGGCGGAGGGCTTTGGCCTCAGTGACTTATGCCAAGAGCGCTGTGCCAAGTAACACATCCGTGCCCTAACTTACTAACTGGCAACCAGAACTGAAGGGGGTTAACTCTAGTCGATTTTATTACTGAAGTGTAACCTATGTACAAGTTGGGTATATATAATTACAGCGAAGATGGGTCCGCAAATGGCAGAGCCAAGCGGAGTGGAGCTAACGGGGTTAAACATTAGCTGACTGAATATTACTGACGAGTCAGGTTATGGGGTTAACGGAAAGGCAGGCGATAACCCAGAAACGGAAAGGAGGGATAGGCCTGAGGGTGGGCTCTGCAGGGCAGGTGAGTGTATTGCCCAATGGAGGTGGGAGTGCACTAGCAGACGTCAGAGCTGTCCGGAAGTCTTCAGGGCTCTGTACTTAGGGAGGCGTAGGTAATAAATTGAAAGGAGGGGGTGGTGACCATTGAGGGGTACCGAGGGGATTGCGGAATACGGGAGCTCCGACGTTAGTGAAGAAGGAGCGGAGGTAGACTGGAGGGATCGGAGGGACCGGAAGTTGATGGCCAGGGATGGATATGACATGATGCTTTCATATCACTTTCAACTTAAGGGTAACATGTAATTAACCATTATGCCCCCAACTGTCATTGTTGTACCAACAATCCTAATTTATGATCAATCACAATGATTCTTGGGAAGACTCATAGTGATTCATGAAGGTCCATGAGGGTCCATGATCCTTTATGAAGACACTTCATGACACTTCATAGACAGGCATGTAACCACTCAAAACCTGCCTGGAACCACTTAAGTCATGAGCAATCATGACCCCCCATGCAGGTTCATGACATCTCATGAAATTCCATGATGGTTTGTCATGAACCAGCATGACTGTGTATGACACTTCATGCTGCTTCATGAAGTTTGGTGACCATTCATGAAATGTCATGACTTCCATGACAGTTCATGAACCACCATTACACTTTTTGCAAGTTACTGCATTGTCTGTACTTTTGCACTTGCCAATGTGGGAACAAGAAAAGGATCTTGCACAGAGGCTGTCCAATGCACATTGGGAGATTGACAGAGCCACCACCTTATTTGCTGTAATTGGTGAGGGACCATTAGAGCATGTGGGTTTGTGCCCACTCCCCTAGCTACTGAGCACTGATCACTCCACCCACTTGTTCAGCACTTACTTCCACTCCTTTATGTGTTTGTCAACCACTATGCAGAGTCCGCAACAAAGGAGATTATCCTGGAGGGGGGACCTGCAACTTTGTAACTGGAAGAGAAACTATTTTAAAAAATTGCAGAGCTTGTAGATGATTGGGTCCTCTACCTTTGTGAATGCTTTGGCCCAAATGAATTTCCTACATTTGCATGTGGCCTATTCTCTTTCTGGCACCCAATCGCATTGGATGGTGATTCTCTGCTAACCTGTCCTTGGAGCATGCCCATGCTCTTGAAAGAACAGTGATTCCAGGCTCATATTCTGTTGTGCCACCACCACCCATGGAGGTTTACCCTCCCTCAGACAGATCTTCAAGCATCAGCAGTACTAGGCAACAGTGACCATCACCACCCTCAACACCATCCATATGGTCAATATTGCCATGGTCACCAACATGAGTGGTACAGCTACAGTCACCATTGCTGCTGCAGTATACAATGCCATTATGGCCCCTCATGAAGTACTGCTTACTTGTTTGGGGACAGTAACATTCCATTCCCCTGTTCACCTCAGGCCTCAGATGTTCCATCTAACGATGTTAGAGACTGGATGCGGGATGAGGGAGACATCCCCATGGTGGAGGGCTTCAGCCTCAGCGACTTAGACCAAGAGTGCTGTGCCTAGTTACACATCCATGCCCTAATTTACTAACTGGCAGCAAGAACTAAAAGGGGGATAACTCTAGTCGATTTTATCACTAGGGTGTAACCTATCTACAAGTTATGTATATATAGTTACATAGAGGGTGGGCCTGTGAATGGTGGGGCCAAGCGGTACGCTCCACTGAGGAGCACCAAGTACCCGTGGCTGTCAGGGGACGACTCCCGGGTCCCCATGACCCTCCCCTATGGTCCACAGCCCTAAGGTGTAACCAGCCCTATCCAGGGCACAACCTACTGTGGGTAAGGAGATGAGAAGGAAGCTAACTTCTCATCTTCCCACAGTGGCCACAATATCAGCAAAACTTCTGGGGATACCTGGAAGTCACATGAAGGGGTAGGAACCGGGCCTGGAGCATGCAGCGCATGGAGCATGTGCACATGTGGGAAGCACAGTGGGTGGAAGTGGGTCCGGATGCGGGTCCGGGTCTGGGCTAGTCAGGGTGTGTGCCCTGACAGTGGCCAACCTATCTACCCTGGCATCTCCGACTACATGTAATCAAACCATTAATAACTCATTCCATTGTGAACCACGATTGATGGGGATTAGATCATCTACTCTCATGCATGACTGGAACCTCCCATCAATTACACATCCCATTAAGGTACAAACCAGATCTTGCAATCATCTTCCAACTACAAGAATGGTTCAAGAAGGGAGAAGTTCTCCCCATCCTTGTAACATTGGTGCCCCAACCCCAGTGCGAGAGACTCACACCATGCCACCAAAGATGGTGTCCTTATTGGGAGATGAGCCTGTTACCCCAGTGCAAGTCACCCACAAATTGTATCCCCCTTCCTGACCCACAAGGACCAACCAGTCAGATCATAAATCTAACTCGAGAGACACTTCACCAGTAGGCAAAGATGTGCATTCTTTGCCTGGTGCATTCCTGAGACAACAAGCTCTCAGGCAAGTCATCGATGCTCTTGGAGAATTCGAAGGTGGAATCTTTGAGGACTCGAATAATTACATGAAACGTATATGAAACTGGTGTCATCTTGCCCCAGCTGATCTCGAGAAAGAACCTGTTGGAGCCAGTCTCAAAGGAGAGCCTTTGAGATATTGACTTGGGACTGTCTGGCAGGTCGAGCTAACTGACCTACTCATGAAAATCACTGAATTCACCCAGCTTGCCACCAAGGCTAACTTAGCCGCAGGTGATTTCATGGTGGATCCCTGAGGTGACCTCGCCCTCATATTCACCATAAGAGGATGGTCGTCACCCAAGGAGTTCAGCATTGCTTGGAACTTCCTGGACCAGCATTTCAACTCCTTTGAGAAACATTTCGATACCATCAAGAAAGTTGCCCATCCTTCATGGGAGTTCAACGAGTCACGCATGAGTGGTCTTAGGCTGGCGAATGCCATGCCTGCCAACTTTACAGATCCTGGGCAAGTCAAGGAGGCATGGCCGACCAAAATGTGACCCACTCGTCAACCTGAAGTTCCCCTGTTGGGATGGACCACATATGAGGACCTTATGTCTCCTTCCGAAGAGACCACTTTCGTTCGTAAATGCTCTCAACCATCTAGGGCCTTCCTGGCACCTAGACCCAGTATCAATGTCGCTGCAGGGACACTACCCAGAGACGAACAATCTATGCCGTTTGTAACACTTCGTCGAGAGACCAATGCCTTCAAGAACCCCAAGGAGAATGTGGGTTACACTGAATTTGTGAGGGGCCTGAAGGTCGGAAGGAAGACAGAGTTGGGACCTGTTGAGGACAGACTCGATCCTGACAATTGTGGAACCATTCCCCCTTGTGTTCCTCACTATCCAGTGAATGAAGGTTCCCTTGGACCCGGAGATCCAGATCATGGACCAAGACAACTGCCTCTCGACCCCTGGCAGCTGCCTCCATGAGGTGTGGGTCCACCTCCTCCACCAGGACCACCACCTCTGCCAGGACCACCTGGACCACCCCCTCCACCCAGTGGGGCTCCATACCCTGGGTATTCCACCCGTTAGATACACTGGGGCACCACCCCCTCCTCCACCTCCTGGACCTGGAGGGCTAGCAGCTCCCCCACAGAATCCTGGATACAGGCCTCCCTCTCTCAACTGCATGCAACCTTATGTGGATCGTAAATATACTATGTCAGACTTCCCTGAGTTCGATGGTTTGATCGACAACTATATAACGTGGTACAGCATATGTTGGAACCTAGCCAGGCATTTGCCTGCTTTCGCCCAACAAATGACTTGTGTACTCCCTGATCATTTCAAGGGTGCTCTAGCAGACTGGTGGTTGACTGTACTGGTTGCCGACAAACTATATTTCACCACCAACTGGGAAGATCTACACAGATATGTACTACACTTCTTCTTAACGCCTGCCTTCCTCAACAAGGTTTGAGGCTGATTCCATGCCTGCAGGTACCATAAGGGTGAGAGGTATTACAAGGAATCCCCTCATGACTTTGCGACGTGCAAGCTATGACTCTTGCACATCATATATCCACCCACCAATGTTCCCAGACCTGAGGTCTTGAGAGGCAAAGCCCAAAGACTTTTAGAAGACATCCTGAAAGGATGGTGGGCCCACCTCAACATTGATCAGGTCGACATGGCCAAAGAACTCTTATGGCTGACTAAACTTAAGCATGACAAGTTAGTAGCTAGCGACAAGTTCAGCATCAACACTTTAGCCAACAGAGTCACCCAGATTAATTTGGAGAGGAATAAACATGGAGGAGGCCATGTCAAGACCAGAAGTGCTGCCATTGCATCCGGGAGCCACACCTATCCTATGAGCAATTTCAAGTCACAGAAGAAACCACCCAGACCTTGTCAACACTGTGGAAGTATGTACCACTGGGACAATGATTGTCCCCCCAGAAAGGCTGATCAGGCCAGGAACGACCATAAGGAGTGTGACAGTTTGTCCAAACTGGTGTCAGGGCATACACCCTAACCTAGCCCACACCCACACTCGCACCCACATCTGCATGCACACCCAGCTGTTGCACCCCCTGCACACACCCTGTGCCAGACGCTCCATGTGGCCGGATGCCCTGGGCCTCATGTGACTTTCGGATATCTCCGGAAGTTTTCGATTATATTGGGCCACTGTGGGAAGGTGAGAAGTTAGCTTCCTTCTCACCTTCTTACCCACAGCAGGCAAGTTGTACATTACTTGCCTCTTGTTCTATTACACCTTCTTACCCACAGTAGTGTGCCCTGGACAGGGCTGTGTCCCTTTAGGTTGTGGGCCATGGGGGGGGGGGGG